>JAPDOI010000066.1:0-22500 GCA_029168955.1 Aplectana chamaeleonis | reverse complement strand
GGAGTGGAGAATCCTCCAGCGAGGGGGAGAGAAAATACACGCAAGGAGAGCGAAAAATTTCCTTCGCGAGTGCGAGATTTCGCTTGCGCTAGAAAACATTATGCTAGCAATAAGTGGTGCTCCGTTCACTTCTCTGCTGCTGTTTCTCCATTTTTTTTGCTCCTTTTTGCTGTTTCTTTATATTTTGCTGCCTAAGCCTAAGCTTAAGCTTATACCTAAGACTGCTGCGTTCGATTTTGGATGGATCTGCGCCATACCGCTACATAAGACCGGCATAGCTAGAACGACAGCGCAAGATTCAAGAAGAAATCCAACAGTTCTCTGCGATCCCTGACCCTGATATCACGCCGAGAACGTTCAAAAGATATTTGGACTCTCTAGCCAGGCTTATTGCTATACCTTGATTTCATCCAGTTACTTTTGAATAAGTTTCTTACCTCAGGGATCATCTCATGGTAACGCCATTTTGCCAACGTCACAGAAGTTGAATAGATGGTTATGCTAGGGGTTAGAATGCATTCTTCTATTTACCACATACTTCTCCGAATGAAGTTTAAGCACCTACACTATTTCATAGTTTTGTTCTCCGTTCAGTTTCCGCACAATAAAATTATCTACACTACCGCTCGTAGGATTTGGTCAGAAATCGAGCGAGGTCGGGTTTTCGCGTCTTTTTCGTCTTTTTTTGTATACTCGCTCCAAAATCAACTTTGAGCGAAACTAGGGTGATATTCATGATTCTGGCATTGAGGGCTACCGAATGGTTTAGCCTTTGTGGTGATTGCGTTTTGAGCTGAAGAAGTTTGCAATCAGCCAGGTTTGTAATTACGGTACTGCGGCGGATGGGGAGCTACCGTCCCTGTCTGCCTTTCCCTGTGTCTACGGTACATAGAGAACTGGTTGATTGCGAAACTTCTACAGTTCTCAATGATGGCCCTGGCTATACCATTGGATAGCCCTCAACGCCAGGATTATGAATATCTCCCGTGTTTCGCTCAAAGTTGACTATGAAGCGAGTTATACAAAAAAGACGAACAAGAAGCGAAAACCAGACCTCGCTTGCTTTCTGACCAATTCCTACGAGCGGTACTGTACGAAACTGCGCAGTTTGGGTGAGGTTTCGATACACTTCTACCGTGGGTACGCGTCTGCAAGCGTTTAATGCTATATTCTAACAGGTTGCGGTAGGCAGTTAATCAGAAGGCAGTGTCATAGAGGAACTTTTTTTAATGCGGGCATTTTCTCCCCCCTCGCGGGCATATTTTCCACGCGCTACGCAACAGGCATATTCTCCGGGCATTCGGGCAAATTCTCCGTAGACCGAGGTTATCATGGCCTGTACTAGAACGCCTACGTCGTTAGAAGCAAAACTGGCCAAAGTAAGTATTCGATCAATCAATTCGGGAAAATCTGGATTGAGGGCGGGAACTGTAGAGAAAATGGGCGGAGACTGCTTATTTGTTGTTTCAATAGGTCTCAAATACGGCATATTTCTCACGTTTTTGACGATTGCAGCGTCGTAAGCGTTCTACTAATTGTAAGAGACGTACGACCCCTTAACTTTTCGAGCGTGTATACCATCTTTTACGTCTTCCATCGAATACATGGAGCCAACTAACGATTCCGCCTTGACTGAAGAATGTATGGTCTGTGCCAGTCCGCCAGTAAACTTAGCTACTACTAGCGCATTGACTCGATCGATAGCCCTCATGTTTTTGTTTACCCATGTGCACCTTTTCCGGCCGAGCAGCGTCACGGCCAGATTTAATGACTCGGACCATAAGTATGATTCTACAAAAAAGTGTGTGCGCTATACCAGATGTCGAAGGCAAAGATATTTTTGAAGGCCAGATATACAAAAAAACATGTGTAAATAGGAGCAAAGTGAGACGCTTTGTCGCGCAATAATTAATGACAACCGCGAGTTCATTCATGGTTAAGAACTGCTTATGAAAGAAGCCCAATCACGTTCTTGATTTCTATTACGATCACGTACACAGAAGCCGTGGTGATTGTTAATAGCATAGTATTATGGGAAGAGGCTTCAGTATCAGGATAAAAACAGGGCAACCCATAAGGGCAGAATGATAAAATGACATCCAGAATTGGACACTTTCTTTATAATAATAGTTCCGCTGAAATCCCGAAAGTCATTGATGGACAAAAGATACCCATGTCCTCGTAGTTGAAAAAAATCAGCTTGAGCTCTACTTTACAGAAAGCCCTTTCCTTGTACTGGCCTCGGTCGATTACTCAAATCGTTTACCTTAGTTCTTCTTACCAATTATGGAATAGAAATGCGCTACTTAACCGGAAAAATAAGACGGACGTGTGGCCTTACTTCAGCAGTAAGAGTTAAGCTACTGCCGTCGAAATCCCGTCCGTCTCTCCCTCTCCCCAAACATGTCATCTTGTAAATTAAAAATCAGATTCGATTCGTAGTATGTAATCGGTCAAATGAATGGGCCTCAGCCAGACTTAGAGTTCCTAAAGGTCAATCAATAGAGTTATGGCCACCAAAGTAGCTGTGGAGTCCCCAAACGGCGAGTTGTGGTCCGGTCAAATAACATGGATTTTCGAGTGTCCCTTGGAAAAAAAATTCAAAACAACTAACCTTTGAAGGCTGTGTTCGCGATGCTTTTCTGTCCTTCTACTCGGACCAGAATGAGCTCGACTCCACTTTCCCAGAGACACGTTATGAGCACGTGCTCGCCCTTCTGAAACCCTTACGTTGAGCTGATTGGTTGCCTAAGGTATCGGAATCTCTGATAAAAAAATTTGCCGACTTCAATTCGAGGCGTCATCGAAGACAGGAGTGAATGATTATCCTGCTGTCCATGTGAGCCTCTCTCTTTTCGCTTAATTCCAAGGTCATATTATAAACCTTCTCGGTTAGCTGGCACATTTTCTGGACACAAGATCCACTGATCTTATCTGAGAAGTGTCAATCAGAGAGATTGATCCAGGTTAGAAGCCCTACAGAATCATTGATGAGCTCAAAAATGCGGTTCTTGTTCATGAAAGAGAAGCAGGCCATGGCTGCCATGTAAGATATGTAATTCCTTGTTAGAATCTTGTTTTTGGAGTTGAATTTCACGGGGGAGATCCCACCATATTTGGTTTGTAATGGCGGATGATTTATTCGCAGTTGTGCTATCGTATGTATTAGGTTGATGCAAAAGTTTCCGGACTTTTCACGACTTTGAATAAAAAACATTAATTTCAAAAACAAACAAGGCTCACCCAACAAAATAATTACCCATCACATTCGAGGATCCTTCGCCACCGATTATGCAGATCATGAATTCCCGACGTGTAGAACTCTGGCTGTTTCGAGTCGAAGTATTCTTCTAAGGCCATTTTAACTTCGTCATCTTCAAAAAGCTGTTTCCCATCCAGGAAGTGCTGCATCGAGCGGAACAGATCGTAGGCGGAAAGGAAAAGATCTGGGCTATATGGGGTGAGGAAGAACTTCCCAGCCCAGGTCCAGCAGTTTCTGTCGAGTTATCCAAGATACGTGTGGCCGAGCATTGTCGTGAAGAAGGCGAACAGTGTTCATCCCAGGGCGATTGATGCGTATCGCCTCGGTCAAACGTACCAGCTATAAGCAGCAGACCTCGGCGGTCACTGTGGTGTTCTGTGGAAGCAGCTCCCAGTGAATTGGTCCACGAATGTCCCACCAAACGCAGAGCATCAGCTTTCGCTGGTGGTTTTCCGGCTTCGGCGTGTTCCGCGCTACTGGATCAACGTCTGTCGATGTCCTTTTACGCGATATGTTGACGTACAGAAACCACATCTCGTCTCCTGTGACAATGTCGTCAAGCCAAGCAGAAGTGCGCTTTCTAGAGAGCAGTTCAGTGCATGCCTCCAGACGGCGAAGTTTTTCGCTCACGCTCAAAGAGTGGGGAACCCAAACACTGAGCATGGAAACCTTTCCAATTGCAGCCAAGTGACGAACGACAAATGATTGATCGCTGCCAAGTCTGCTGCTCATCTCCCATGTGGTTTGGCTCGGATCGTTTTCCTTCTGCTCGCGCAGCTCGTCGTTGTGGAGACTAAATGGCCTTCCTGATCGCTCGTTGTCTTCGACCTCGTACTGCCCAACTCTGAACTTGCTGAACAAATCGTGTACTTCAGTTTTGGAAACAACACTCTCGCCGAACGACTACACCATGTGGCGATAGGAATCCATAGGTTTAATTCCGGATTGGTAGTCGTAAAGAACGCAGGTGCGAATATGGTCGCGTGACAGCATTGGAAAACTTGACATGTCGACGATTGCGCCGAAGGAATAGACAAGCTTGTCGGTTTTAAATGTAAGCACTAATACAGTGCGTTGCAAAATTATACGACGTACCCCAATTTCCGCGGTTCCAAACTTCGCTTCAATTAAGGAGACAAATGGTAAACGCCAATAGATGCAGCACCCTCGAAAATCCCCGGGTACGAATCTTCATGAAATTGGAGCCACTAGCAGGAAACTGGCAACGGAAATCGTCAAAAATGGCTTTTGCAAAATTATACGACATAGCTGACGTTCTCGCAGAAATTTCTCTTCTACGCCATCTGTATCAGTTCGTTCATGGTAAGAACCACCAGGAACATCAAGTTATCAGTCTTCATAAATGTCTTGGCGCTGAACCACTTCGAAAACTCTGTTTGGTATGTTTCGACCCAGCTTTTTGTGAACGCCCTTTTCAATCCTCGCCCATTCGCTTATAATAGCTAGTTTCAGCGGAGCCACACGCTCGTATTGTCTGTTCTGGATGTAGATTAAACGCCCAAGAATACCTCACACGTTTTCCACAGGGATGAGGTCCTGCAAACATTCTAGAAAATTGGCAGGATCGGCCTGAAACCAAGCATGCGTTGTCCTACTGACTAGAAGTGAAGGCGGAAACGGACTAGAACGAACTGGAACTGATTTTCCGGCACATTCTGATAATCTGTGGAGTTCATAGGTCATGTCGCTAATAGCTTGTCCAGCTTGAAACCCCACCTGGATCAGGATAAACGCATTATTCTTACTCCTCCGAAATTCCTACTCGAGCATATATTCGGGTCCGTGTGTGGATCCTTCGAAATCCTTTTTAATCGGTCGAAAGCAATTGCAATCCGAACGAGCGTGAATTCTATTACATTTATTTATTTTTGACTGAGCATTCCAAGCATTGTAAAGATCTTCAAAAGGACCCTAATATATCCTTGAGTAGGAATTTCGGAGGAGAGAGAATAACGCATTGATCCGGATCCAGGTGGGGTTTCAAGCTGGACAAGCTATTAGCGACATGACCTATGAACTCCGCAGATTAAAGGCAGTGTTCACGATGATTCTCGTTTCCAAGTTTTCCACTCAAAACAATGCGTTGGCAACCAAGTGTTACCAAAATCACGAAGAAACGGCGAGAAACGCATTAATTCGTCTTATTTCAGTGACATTATTCTATGGCCTGGACTAGTTGTCCGGTTGGATGAACATGTTCACGGTGGTTGTCACCGGTAGAAAATGGGACTAATCGAAAATGGAAGAATATTTTGGGCAGAACTGTATTAGTTAGGGCCCGAAGGAAAGAACGGAGCAACACAGAATGGAGATTTGCAAAAGACGGGTCCACAAAAGATTTCATTGTCGCAACGAACAGTTCCATTGATACTTAAGAGGCGGGCTGATACTTGAGTATTTCGTGCCCTTCTGGTGCGTTTTTCTCGGTTTCTTCGTCATTTCAGTTCTACTCGGGGGCCAAACAATCGATTTAGCGATTATTCTCGAAATCGAAGATTATCGTGAACGCTGCCTTTAACAGAATGTGGCGGTGAATCATTTCCAGTTCTTTCTAGTCCGTTTCCGCCTTTACTTCTTCTCAGTGCGACAACGCAGGCTTGGTTTCAGTCCGATCTTGCCAATTTGCTAGAATGACCGGCCAGTTTGCAGGACATCAAACCTGTGGAGAACGTGTGAGGTATTCTTGGGCGTTGAGTGTGGCTCCGCTGAAACTAGCCATTATAAGCGAATGGCCTCAGATCAAAAGGGCGTTCAGAAAAAGCTGGGTTGAAAAATACCAAACAGAGTTTTCGGAGTGGTTCAGCGCAAAGACATTTCTGAAGACTCATAACGTGATGTTTCTAATGGTTTTTACCATGAACGAACTGATACGGATGGTGTAGAATAGAAATTTCTGCGAGAACGTCAGGTATGTCGTATAATTTTGCAACGCCCATTTTTTACGATTTCCGTTGCCAGTTTCCTGCTAGTGGCTCTAATTTCATGAAGATTCGTACCCAGGGCCAGTAGCAATCCCCCCGGAAGGTGGCAGCTACCGGCTGTCACTGCGTGGTGACTGGGTCAATCACGTCTCGGCTATAAATATGGACGGGCCGGCATAGAAATGAACAGGCGGCGCTCAAGTTAATAACCATTGCAGTCAGCCACCTGGGAGCAGTGAGCGTTCTTTTCTGAGGTGGCTGACTGTATGAAACGGGTGGTGACCTCGCTCACCGCCGCAGAGGAAAGAGAAATAGCGCGCGGAGCGAAGAGGAGCTGGGTCGATACCACGGTCATGGGGTCGAGCACGTCCTATGGTGCTGGCTTTTTGAAGCAAGTGCGCTTCAAGAAAGAGTAGTGGAGCGCTTGCGAACCGACTAATCCGCTGTCCACTTATCACCCACGCACAGCACGGTGGCCTATCTCGTTGTCTAGGTGGGCAAGGAAAAATTGCACCCGCCGGGGAAAAAATGCATCCAGCTCCGCTGTCAGCTGATAGGAATGGCAGGCGAAACGTTCGAAGGTTTTATTGATGTTTCAATGATTCCTGGCGAAGATTAGTGGGAGATTAACGTCAAAATGTACGTAGCTGTCATGAATACGTCTCCTTTATAAATTTCACGTGCTTTATTCTTATGCTAAGCTCAACTTCCCATTCCTAGAAGTTGTTGTGGCCATATTCAACCATTTTCAGATTTTTTTCAATATACGCTCACCATAAATTAGATCAGATTTGCTTGGAAAGCCATCTAAGAAAGATGGCTGAAAAACTGTTTCGTTTTTCAGAAAATGCATGAAACATAAGTGATCCGCGTGTACTAGTTACTAAATGCTGTATAATTGTTCATCTCTGGCTTTTATCTAAACTCCGTTTTCCTCTTTCACTTCAAGTTCACTTCTTTCTATGTTGAATGGGAAGCGTGAAACAGACTAAGGATAAAAATAGTTCATAATTTCAAAAAAATCCTTCGAACTTTTCGAAACATTGTGAAAAAACACAAGGTTGGCTCCTCGACAATCATACTACAAAGAATTGTGTATCGTGGTTCAATGGTAAGTGGTCATCCAACAAAAATTTTCAACATCGTTTTTTGATATTCCCTCGCTTTGATGATTTTCTCAAAAAAATTTCTAAATCCCATCATCCAAGGTTGAAAACATATTAAATCTGAAAGATAGACACATTTTCACGCTCCCGAAACCCTTATTTACTACTGCTAGTTCGACCAAAGTTACAATGAATACGAAGAACTGTGGAGGGAGTGTATGTAGGAAAACAGAAAGAGGCCCTCCTACACAACCATGTGGCCTAGTGGTCTAAGGCGCTGAGTTGGGCATTCGTCTCGTGTTGGTGCCGTGCTGGTTCAAATACGTCGCATGATGACAGTTTTGCATTCAACGCTACTCTTCGAGGATGATTGTCGTGCTCAGGTGGCAACCATAGGAGGCATCTAGGCGTCACGGAACTCAGGTTGGTGGCCTCTTTAAAGGCAGTGTTCACGACAAATCTCGTTCTCGAGGTCTCGGTGTGAAACACTAAGTTGGCAGGTGCTGTAGAGGATAGGGTCGAAGAAAGCAACAAAAAGTGGCCGGAAGTAAATACAAACGGCTTTGAAAGCTCTCCCGGAGCGCCCCTTCTATCCCGGTCCGCCCCCAATCGGACGAGCACACATTTCGATGGCAAATTGCCAAACAACTCTGCCGCAGTTAGCATTATCGATTCGCGCAGATTTCGCCATTAGCGCGCGCTTGCCGAAATCAGCAGGGCTCATGAATCTCGTCCACACCCTGAATTTATAAACCGTTATTTTGACTTATTCTGGACGTTTTTCTTCCGTGTTTCTTCACTATTAGTTACCTCACGACCAAACAATCCCATTTTTGTGTCCAACTTTAGTGCGATATTCATCGTGAACACTGCCTTTAAAGTCACCACATTGGGGGATTGCTACTGGCCCAGGAGTTTTCGAGGGTGCTGCACCGTTTGGCGTTTACCGTTTGTCTCCTTAATTGACGCGAAGTTTGGAAAAGCGGAAATTGGGGTATGTCGTATAATTTTGCAACGCACTGTATGCTCTACATACAGTACCGTTAAAAAGTCTATTCCCATAGTCTGTCTTTCTGCGAATAATGTTTTTATACATATCTTGGCTTGCCCTAAGCGAAACTTGATGAAACTTTAGTATGTTATGGGGCATCACAACCTTTGCTTTACACACACACGAAATTATTTTTTGAGTGCGCAGTTTTTAAATATGAAATTTGTTTATCATTTCGTGGTATTATTCCAAATAAGGACTATTCCCTCAAAACTCAAAGGCTATTACAACTCCAAACCCGTAGCAGTTACCCTCTATAAAACGTCGAGATTCACACCATTCGAGGCGCGCGCGATGCCTCGGCCTCCGTCTGCCCTACGCTCTCTCATCGTCTCTAACCTCCGCTCCGCACCAGCACGCTTAGGAACTAAATGAATTTCGCCGTTTTATAGCCTGTATTCGCCATTCAAAGGTCTTCGGAACCGCTTTGTAGCTTTGTGAGACAACAGTCTTTATCAGAATTTTTTTCTGAGACCGAAAATTAAACAGGTTGGAGTTAATTTTTGGAATTTCACCCCTACAAAAATATTCACCCCAGAACCATTCCGAAATATGTGCTAGTTGGGCTTTGACAAAGTACAACTGAAACATGAATTTCGCTATCCTTCGATGACTTCAGAGAGAGAGAGATCCTTAGTAGGTGCAATATCGCATAATTCGCTTTCGAATTTACTTCTAAAAAAATCTGAGAGAGACTATTTTCTCACAAATTTATACAACGATTCCGAAGACCTTCGGACTGCGAATAACTGCGACGGATTTGGAATTGTAATAGCCATGTTTTGAGGGAATAGTCCTTGATTGAAATAATACCACAAAATGATAAATAAGCTCCATATTTGAAAACTGTACGCTCAAAAACCAGTTTTGTGCATGTGTAAAGCAAGGGTTGTGATGCCCCATACCATACTAAAGTTTCACCAAGTTTCGCGAAGGGCAAGCCAAGATATGTATAAAGACATTATTCGCGGAAAGGCCATCGTACTGCTTTTTAACGGTATTGTATATACAAAGAATGGAACCGGGAAATTTTCTTGTCTTGAAGCTAGCTCAAAAGCTTCCGATATGCTCTGAAAACTCCGGAAACTTTTGCATCAACCCAATACAAGTGCCTTTATAGTTCTGAAACACTGTAAAAAGAGAAAATTTTGAAAAAAAGTAGCTAAAAATAAATCTTGAGCGGGGAATTTGTTGGGAAGTAGTGTATGTGGAACGGAACGAGGCGCTAGTTATTCTAAGAAAATAGTGTGTCTTTATAGTTATGAAACGCACTGTAGAGGTATAGCGACGACACGAATAAAGTAGCGGACCACATTGGAATCCGGCTTTGTGTGCAATATCATTATATCTTCAGAATACTTAGTTTTCTATTTTTGAGCCGCTTGTTGTTGCGAAGTACAGCGTGCGTGAACAGCCGAACCTTGTTCGACCTCGAGTTCGGCTTGAGCACGCACAAGTCAACAGTCGTGCGTCACCTCCACAATTTGACGCGGCGCCGCGTGATCAATACACTTCTGTTTCGCGTTGCCGCGTACATATATTTGCACACTGAGGCTCTATTCGGGATTCCTGAAGAGGAGAAAACGCCAAGAACTGGATAAAAATCGAGTGGGTTAGCCTGCCCATAGGATCAGCCTGTCTATTTCTGAAAGAAGCCTACCCCAAGGGACAGTAGCGTAGTGTGTATTCTGTTCATGTCGACAGATCCAACGCGGATAACTTCCAAACATGTGCATTACCTCCCTTTTTTCAATATTTGTTGGTAAGAGGAAGACAAATAAAAGTCAGGTACCTAACTGTAAGAAGCATAAAGCTCAAAATCATTTCCGACGCCTCGAACTCTACTGCATTAAACACTCCGAGATGGGCTCAGGGGAAGGGGTCTGGAAGTTTCAAGGCTTTTTCTTCTACCATCCTTTACAAGCAGGGGTTGAGAAATGCGAAAATTATTCGAAAACTTGCATAGAGCATGCCCAGTTTTTATTCAAATCGAGAGCATAGATTTCAGCCAATTTCGCCTTCACCTGTAGATGCACTTCAAAAGCGCCGAATCCTAATGCACCACCGCCAACGGATGCTAATCAGTTGGCTCAGCAACAAATTCAGCAACTCCAGGTAATTTATACCAGCGTAATGTGTGCAGTTTTTTTGTCGAACCATGATGGCACAATACACACTCAGAATGAATATTGTGATTTTTATCTGATTGTGTAGTGGACCACTCTTATGCATATAACACGAGCCAAGTGCGAGATCTCAATTCCTCCAAATGAGCAAGATATAAGCGACAACCACAAGCCCGACTTCCTTCGCTCATCACCACGGGACAAACCCCTTACTATACATTGGATCCGACTCACTCATTTTTGAATCTCCTTCCGAATGCACCAAAATTTTTATGATTCAAAATCCGCCCGAAATCCGAATCACCGAAAAAACGTCAGAATCCGAGTTATTAAAATCCGATTCACCGAAAAAAAAACGCCAAAATCGGTTTCTTTCAGAATCTGAGGCATGGAAAGGCGCCATTAGTCGGATAACGATTCGTACACCAAATATCCAAGATATATCATGATTCGAATCGGATAATGAGTCGGATATAGGTAGATTCGGAATGTACTATGACTCAAAAAACGTATCTGATGCTCTGATGCCACGAATCGGCATTTCGTTTTACTGTAGACATGCAGGTGCGTAAATAATTACAATGTAGACACCTAAATGGCGCGTACTGCAAAATTTCCGCCCCATTTTTTGCGCATCGTCAGCGCAGATTTTGAGCATAATTGGCATTGATTCTCTTCGTTTGATTTGTCTGTGCGAGTATAGAACCTACAGAGTGG
Organism: Aplectana chamaeleonis; assembly: GCA_029168955.1. Taxonomy (NCBI): domain Eukaryota; kingdom Metazoa; phylum Nematoda; class Chromadorea; order Rhabditida; family Cosmocercidae; genus Aplectana; species Aplectana chamaeleonis. The sequence goes on along the minus strand of JAPDOI010000066.1, from coordinate 11,296 downwards.
CTGGCGTCTGTGCGAAATTTGCGGCATCGCTCCCCAGATCGAGAGAAAGTGGGCGTGACCATGACTTGTCGCCGAATCATATTTCTGTCTCTGCGTCTCTTACTTCTTCGCCGCCGTTAGTGCAATTCAAAAAACAATGAAATAGGCGAAATAAATGTTTCTACAGAGGGTTGATGGGCCGATAGTCACCAAGGAACACCAACAAATACCAGCCTGATAAGGGTCGATATTTCGATGGCATGTGGGTGGTCGACTCGCAGTTACGACCACCGCACTCACGGCAAGCGCGGCGCTGCTGGGCGACGATTTCCGTCGCCCGAGGTAAAGAGCGCGCAGACAATGGCAAAAATGTGGTCGAATGGATACTATAGGGGATTTTCTAAATAGGTCGGAGTGACTGAAAGAAGGCCCGTTTTTCTGCGGTATTGTAACGTTTCCTTAAAAAACTTGTGGCCTGGGGAAAAGGGGAAATCACAAAATTGACATTTTGCCTGGACCTTGTCTTCTAAGGCAGCGTCAGCGCAGAAACCTTCGGCTGGCTTTTTCCTCAATCCCATGTTCGAACCAAATCCAGGTAGTTGGCAAAGCTCGAGATCTCATGTAGCGTATACATACAGCCCAGTGACGGCGGCTCTGTGGTAGAGTATGTCAACGAACATTCGGAAAACGAATATTCGGTCGAATAAACGAATAATCGAATATTCGAATATTTCGATAATTCGAAAAAGTCACTTCTTCGAATAATTCGTTTATTCGAATATTCGGAGAAGTCAATTTTTCAATCAATTCGTATATTCAAAAAATTCGGAAATGTCAATTTTTCGAATAATTCGTTTATTCGAATTTTCGAACGGCCCAATATTCGAATATTCGGCCGAATAAACGAATAGTTCTAGAAAAATAGGGAGCAGAGTCTCCGGCACATGTCCATTTTCGCGGTCCAGAGGTGAAATGTCTCCCACCAAACTGGGTACTATCTTAGCGATGGCAGGATGGACTGGCCCCGACCATTGTACCGTGCGGCACTAAATTTGAGCATCACGCAGGGTTTTCCTCTCCTGCCATAATCAGGATTGCAGCAAGGGAAAATGGGCGTGGCCAGGTGCGGTACAACAGAGCTCACCCTCCCACTTACTCAGACAAACCTTTGCTCGGAGCGGGACCGGCTCCTCCCATTTCTGACGTCATCGCCCGGACAGCGGCCGAGGGGCGAACTAGCACTGCAGTCCCTGTCCGGTGCGAATAGCAGCCTCGGCATTAGTCCGGCCGCTCTCGGGGCGACAGCAGTGCGAGCAGTGTTAAGCCTAGTTTTGACTGCAGGTGGTCGCTGCGGCCATGCGAGGGACAACTGTTCCTTTTTCATCGCGCGTAATGGAAAACCGCTCCAATTGTGATCGCTTCGTGGCAAACGTCCTACATCGCTGGGTCGCGGCGACGAAATCCTATGTTTTACTGCATCGCTGCTTGAGGAGCGATTCTCAATGTTCGCTGACCATCGCTCCATCGCTACCATCATGGCAGCGATGGAGCGATTGCCAGCGAATGTCACGTTTCTTCTAATGAACGTTGACCCTTTCACATGATAAGATCAGTGTTTTCGAGTCGAAATGCGTTATTGATGAATACCGGCCATTAATTTCACTGATTGATTGAATTTCTTTTATCATCCGTGGGCCTATGCACTATGAACAGAATCGCTGCCGCTGCTACATCGCTGCAGCAGCGGGTGCAAAATCGCTGCGATGAAAAACAGCAGCGATGCAGTCAAAACTAGGCTTTAGCCAGACCGTCACTTGGTACACTGCAATCACGGACCCAGCATGGAATTCTTCTGCCAATTGTAGTATTTACGCTTTCGAAAGTCTCAGCTATCCTCCGTTCCTATCCTCTGTGATCTAGTCTCCGCATTGCAAAATGTGGGCTAAATTAAAGGTGCGTGGAGCACTGTGGAGAGGTGGAGAGCGCTTTATGAGAAACTTCCGTCGCGTCACGGAAAACGAGTGACTATAAATTCGGAGCGTGTGCTGCTCCATTAAAAATGGCTGTCGATTTGAGAGAAGTGTGCTACACGTCATGGAAAACAAGTCCCGCATTATTAGAAGCGTGCCCCGTGTCGTGGCTTCATGAAAAGCGTGCGCCGCGTCATGGAAAACGAGTCGCTCACCTTGAGAAGCGTGTTCCGCGTCGTGGCAATTTGTTCGCGCATTATGAGAAGCGTGCCCCGCGTCATAAAGAATGAGTCACGCATCATGAGAAGCGTGTGCCACGTCATATAAAATGAGTCGCGCACCATCAGAAGCGTGCTCCGCCTCATGGAAATTGAGTCGCGCTTTATGAGAAGCGTGCGCCGCGTCATGGAAAATGAGTCGCGCTATATGAGAAGCGTGCGCCGCGCCATGGAAAATGAGTCGCGCTCCACAGGCAGCGTCAGGGCCATTCGGAGCGTTCTTTGCCTATCTCGATCAATCGCATAATTTGTGAGTTTTACTCACGCTCACACAAGTTTTGAGAAAGACATGTTTTGATAGAAGCTAACGGAAGAAGGAGGGGAATGAGGGAACAGGATAGAAAGAAAATGAGCGCTGGGAGAAGAGTGAAGAAGAAAGAGAGCGAACGAGTAAATAAACGAAATGAAGCTGAAGCTCATTCGCCCGAAGAACCACCGCAAAGACAATTGGGACCGATGATCGCTCCGAGCGGGACTGCAGTCGCCCAGAGAGCAGCTGCTGTCGCCCGAGCAGATTACTAATTTTCGCTCGGAGCCAAGAGACAGCGCCGCTCGAGTCGCTCTCCGGTCCCGCTTCGAGCGATGGTTTGTCTGAGTAGATGGCACTCCAAACTGATAAAAAATTCGGATATTGTTGGTAAATATCTTTAAAAATCCAGAGACTTTGATCGTATCGCTTAACAACTACTCATAGACCTTTTTCGTAGAATCACATTGACATAGCTTTGATCTATATAGTACCGTACGAAAAAGGTCAAGAAAATTGGTAGTGCTGCGAACGGGGGTTCGATTATGCGTACTCGGTCCGTACTTCTTATTCGAATACTCGTGATTTTGGCCGGATATTCGAATTATTCGTATTCGAATCATTCGAATATTCGGAGAAGCCGATTTTTCGAATAATTCGTTTACTCGAATATTCGGAGAGGTCGATTTTTTGAATAATTCGGTTATTCGAATATTCGGAGAAGTCAATTTTTGAATAATTCGTTTATTCGAATATTCGGAGAGTCGATTTTACGAAATATTTGTTTATTCGAATATTCGAAAATTTTTATTCGTTTGATATTCTCTACTCTGTGGGTCCGGAAGGCTGGGTCCTTAATTGATCATCTAGCATGGGGAAGAAAACGCCACGACGTGTGTAAAAGAATTAGTGCTGAACAATTTTCATGTTAAGAGTTTCCAAGAGACAAACACGCTAATCAAAAGCTTTCCTCGACTTATTTTTCACGAAGCATTCTCATCTGCAGACGACTCACTTTATAGTTCAGCTGACTTTTTTGCTGGAGAAAAAACAACGAATCCTGTCATGTACTAACAAGGGAACTACTATTAGCCTTACTAGCCATTTCAAATGAGATGTACTTTTCTAAAACCAATTTATAACGTAGAGCACGAATATGCCCTTCGTAGCTGGCTAGAATCAGTCTGGAAAAAGTTATGGACGTTTTTCGAAGCCTTGCGGCAAGGTAAAGGTACCCATCTGTCATATTTCGGGGTATTTTTAAAACTTCCTGATTCTACTCAAAACTTGTATGTAGCGGTAATCCACGGTGCTGTTCGCTTCTCGAAATTCTGAGGTTTACCTCAGGTTACGGTAGGTAACATGATCTGCATTTAGGGGGCAGAATCTACATATCTTACTACATCGTTCGAAAATCTATGAATGGGCATAAAATTCGTAATCAGCACCTCGAATAACCCCCGCTCATTAATTTTAAATAAAATCTGAGACTTTGAACAAACTACCGTATACTATACTTTTACATTTTCAGATTTTTTTTCGAATATTCGACTTTTCGAATAATTCGTAATTTCGAACTTTTCGAATATTCGACTTTTCGAACGATTCGGGAATTTGCACTTCTCGAATATTCGACTTTTCGAATAATTCGTGATTTTGAATTTTTCGAATATTCGACTTTTCGAATAAAAAGTCGACTTTTTCAATCGACTGTGGGATGATTCTTCGTATTTTTTTCATTCGACTTTTCGAGTAAGTCAAAAAAATATCTTGTCATTCTCACTACTTTCCAGAAAAAAAGCTAAATTACTTCGGCTAGCATATTCTATCTTTCTTTTGGGACTGATTTAAACTGTCGAATAGGGAAGCAAACAAGCTATATATTTACGAGACGGTTGGCTATATCAGAAAAATATACGAGTTATTAAGTAGAGGCGGCCGGTAGAAAGTAAGTACAAAACAATAATTAGGGCACTTGTTTCACAAATAGATTATTGAAACCCGCCGCCGACGCCGTCGTAGGCGTCTTTCATAGTCCTCGCCGCAAGGGCGGCAGGCGCGTGACGCGCTGGATCGCGGTGGACTATGAAAATTCTCACCGCGCGGGACGCTCGTGCCGCCCATCCAGCGCCGCCATAGTGGCACAGCCCGAACAGCCATAACGGTTTCGCCATTTAAATCAATACTTCGTTCTCAGTTTAGGTCCACTCTAACATTGAAGACAGTGTTCACGAAAAATATCGCACTCGAGTTCGACCTAAAAATGGGCTTCTTTGGTCGTGAAATAATTAATAGTACTTGAAACAGTCATGGAAAACGTTCAGAATAAGCTAAAATAACGGTTTCTAACGTTCAGGGCGTGGACGAGAATTATGGGCCTGCTGATTTCCGCAAGCGCGCTAATCACGAAATCTGCGCGAATCGATCAGGCTGGACACGGAAGAGTTGCTTGGCAATTTGCCATCGAAAAGTCTGCGAAGCCACAAGCTCGTGCGAATGCTGGGCAGACCGGGATAGGTAGGTGCACTGGGATGACTTTCGAAGCAGCTTTCATAAATCTATGGCCCGTTTTCGCTGCTTTCTTCTATACTATCCCCTCCAGCATCTGCCAACTTAATGTTTCGCACTGAAACCTCGAGAACGAGATTTATCGTGGACACTGCCTTTAGGAATTATGAGACTATCCTACGGTACCGTATACGCAAGTGCAAATCAGGAAATTCTGTGCATGTCACAGTTGAGGCCCAACTTTAACCCGCACGGCCCTTATCGGAGGCGCCGGAGTTCTCAAATCCTCTGTTTTCGAGTGTGATTTAGTTCCGTTCGTCGCTTGCGTCTGCGTGCGTACGCTGCGTCCCCTTCTCCCCACAATTGCTCGCTGTCTTTACCCTCGCTCCAAACATGCGTTCGAGGGAACAGAGTAATTCTGGCTCGGAAAGAGAGGTTAGTTGTTTCTCGAGCGTGCCGCGCGGTGAGAAGTTTTATAGCCCACCGCTCCTCCCTCGCTTGCTGCGCTTAGGCCTATTGCATGCTTCTTCGCGGGTGCGACTGGATCGCCGCAAGTGCAACGGCGTCGCCGCGACACAGAGTCCTCAACGACGTGATCGGTCATCGGCCGGTCGCCTGCAGATAGAGTTGACGCAATATTGCGTCCACTACCAAATGCACACATTATATTCTTGGCGAAGTGCACCTTCATCTCCTCTCATTAATAGAGTCTAATGTTCTGTAATCTGAATGGGTTCATTTGTGGGTGCTTAACATGGAGCTGGACATTGTTTTCGTCCTGCCCAGGGTACGGCACGGGGTATGTTTATTTACACTGGGGGTCTGAGCTGCGCAAGGGCGGAGGAGGAAACCGGGGTAGGAGGCGACAGAGAAGAGTGGAGGTGATGAAGTGATTGACAAAGGTGAACACGACCAGAAGTATTAAATAAATAAATATGTTTTCAATAAAATATGAAAAAGTAAAATTTACTTTGCAAGTCAAAGAGGAACTGGAACACTACTAACTACTCCTGCCCCTTTTCAACTGACTACGCCGTGTGTGAGGTGATTTTGTTCAATTTTAGATTGGACTGAAATTCTATCTATGCAGGCTTTCAAGACCCTGATCACTGATTGTGGCTGAGTGACGTTTTATACACCGAAAAAATTCGCGATTCTATCCATGCAGGCTTTCAAGACCCTGATCACTGATTGTGGCTGAGTGACGTTTTATACACCGAAGAAATTCGCGATCCACGAAAAATCTTGGGCCGATGGTGAATCACATCGTGATCAGCACTCAAAAAAACACATTCTAGGCAAGGTTGCGCCTACATAAATCCGAAATATTTAACTACCGACGAAGATATACGTTTCGGTGTGACCTTTCACACCCTTTTGAAAATCGCCCTACAAATCTCATATTTGGCTTGACCGCCCAAATTAATTCTGGCAGCAGTCCCGAGCGAAAAGTTTTAACTGAATTTCAAAAAGCGGAATAGCACCAATTTTTGTGAAATTCAATGTCATTTTTTCCACTTTCGTGATTTTTATTCTCAAAATAGAGCGTCTCTCTTTATTAATATCAATGCGAACAGCATTTGGACAAGGAGCGCACTGCATTTAGAAAATCGTGAGAAAAGAAAATTTGGAATGATCGAAATCACAAAAAAATCCATTGTAGTATTCAGGGAAATGAAAACCTTCGAACGGCTGAATTCTGGAACTACATTCAGAAAAGATTTGAAAAGAACATATTACTGCCTCCCAGGGCGGATCTCTGTCGCTTGCGTCACGGTGTCGTAGTGCAGTGCATGAAGGCCCGACACACCGTTCAACTGGCGCAAAGCAGCGCGCACATTGTGGAAAGGTGTGAATTGGCGGCGACACAGGTGAGACACCGCCGTGCAAAGCAGCTCCCACGGGATTCGCCGCGCGCGACAGCTGTGAGTGCTAGGCGTGATTGAGTGCTGCTCTGGGCGCGTAGGGTTGTACACCGCGACACCGCAGCCGAGACGCAAGTATGCACTAGGCCTTAGACGGCGTTCAGATTTTTCGCGGGGCGACGGAATGGCACATGTCAGCGCGACGCGAAAATCGCGTCGCGCAGGTATTCAGGTGCAAACGTTGCGCGAATGCCGGGCGACTACGCGGCCCCTTTCAGAGTTCGATCGCCGCGCGACGCGATGGGATGATAATCATGAGCATCGATCGGGATCGCGACGCACTTCGATACATATTCAAAACATACAATCGCGTCGCGCGGCGATTGAACTCTGAAAGAGGCCTAACTGTGTACGTACGCAATTTCTCGCAAGCAAGCAACGCCAATTTTTTGTAGTAGTACCAACAGCTTTTTTCGTGTTTGTTTGAGTGTAAGTGATCCCATATATGCTTACTTCATCGCTTTCATTGTTAGATTAGGATACCGTATATTCTCTTCTAGAAGAACATGTACTTATAATACTCAGACCCCTATTTTATATGTACTTCTATTAGGGGTGTACTTCAAATAGAGAGTGTACTTCTAATTCTCAGCCCTCTAATTTTGGTGTACTTCTATTAGAGGTGTACTTCTAATAGAGGGTGTACTTCTATTATTTCGGGCATTTTTTTGAATTTCCAATAGTAGGACTGGTCGCATTTCCGGCAGAGATTTCCAGTATAACACCGAAAATTTGTATGTATTGAAATTTCAGACTGCAACCACGAAAACTTAGCCACTCAGCAACTTAGGCTCAATCGAATTGAGGCTTCCCGTTAACTGATATCAGATTTCCAAAATCATTATTCACAACCTTCCCAAGTGAATTTCTTCCGAAAATTGTATAAGTTCGGTATCGCTTTCGTTGACACGTGCTTTGTGAGGAAAACCAATGAGAATCGACTAGTTAGGCTTCGAAAGAACGGAACTGATCGCCCTTCGAGCCGTCCAGAGCGGTTGGAAAAGCGCGGTTTTCGGACGACTTGAGAACAGCTTTTCCATAGGCGAGTTCCTTGCGTCCACTTTCCACTGTAGGTAAAGCCTGCCATTGGAGGTTACTTGTTTCCTTGTCGTATAAACGATTCCTCTACATGGATCTCAGTCTTCACAACGCTGGGGAATCTGGGCTTTTCAAGGACCGTTAAAGGCAGGGTTCGCGATAAAAACGACTTTTGAGCTCTCTCCATGAGAATGTAGATTTAGTCATCACAAAAGCAAAAATAAGTGAAAAACTCGGAAATTCGGGGAAAACGCTCAAAAACAAAGTATAACGGCTAATTACCGGTGTCGGCCGGTCCCCTAATTATCGCGATTTTCATTAATGCTTGCTAATCCGCTACTTATTTTGCTGCTAAAGTAATTAGCAGTCTCCAGAACTGTTCAGAAGTTACTTTAGAAGCGAAATAAAGTTGACAAAACAGGCTTTTACCCAAATTTCCATAATTAAAGTGAGGACACCTAGCCATAATTTGTTCCCAAGCGTTTTTTCTCCAATTTCTTACCTATTTTCACTTTTGTGATGGCCAGATCTACCATTCCATGGGAAAGGCACAACAACGGATTTTATCGAGAACCCTGCCTTTAACGTCAACGTCTTGGTTCAAAACAAGTAAACTTTGAATGAAGGAGTCCCAATCAAATATTAATCCTTGTGAATTACCTAAAAAAAACTCCGTGCATTTACCGTGAATAACAGCAATATCGAGTTTCAGCTCTGTTTTTTCTTGGTCATTTGAAGTTCGCTGAAGCCTAATCGGAAGTTGTCCCATACAAGGAATCCTAGACTTAGAAAGGGGTAGCCGATGGTCTTTTTTTTGTGAATATTTAAACCTCACAGTATTGAAAAAAAAGATCCCGTGCAAACTGATTTTTCGAAAATGCTACATTCGAATTTCCAAACAATTACTCAGGCGATCGCGGGGGTCGCTGGCCGGTTGAGAGGAGCTGAACAGGTAGCGGCGTGCTCCCGCTCGAACCGAAAAAAGGCGCGTGCAAGGCCCGAAAACTTTCCCATTCATGCCTAAAACTCCGCGTGTCAACCTCCCACCGACCCTACAATGCCACATCACAGTTGACCCTTTCACACCGAAAGCTCTGCCTGATCACCTCCCACCTACCACTCAGTCTGACGCTACACCCACATGTTTACACCGAAATCCCCGCCCAATCACCTCCCAACGACTACCATCTACCGCTCCTGCAGTCGCGGTCGTCGGTGGCAATTTGGGAGGAAGCAGAATTAACGTTTCAACTTGACACCGACGCCCTCCAGACCGTCAAAATTCCGAGACTTGTTAACTGGTAAAAACACAAACACCTGACATTCCAGTGCAGCGTATACATTGTGGGCTACCATTTCCGCGCTCTGCATGAGAGAGCATTAGAGGAAAACAGTGCGGACACTGCAACAAGTTGCAACGAAAACTCTGCCACATATGAGACATAACCACAAAAACTCCGGCAGTTATGAGTCATGCCGAAACCTCCGCCGATCAGCCAGATCGGATCAATTTCATTTGAAAAGGGGCGTTTCAACCGGCCACCGACCCCCGCGATTGCCTGAGCACCCGAACACCGGAGGTCCAATCCGAAAAGGGGTGTACGTTTAAAGGAGAAGTACTTCAAATAGAGGGTGTAATTCTAATACTCAGCCTTCTTTTTTCGTTTACTTCTATCAGAGGTGTAATTCAAATAGAGGTGTACTTCTATTCGAGGAAATACGGTATGTTAATCTTAAAACTCTGAAGAAATGCAGCAACGACTTTGCCGTCGCGCGACGTTCATCGCGTGGCGTTGCATTGCGCAAGGTGACGTGATAAACGTCGCCCGAAGGCAAAATGCGCGTGTATCGCGCCTTCTCACTGGGAACACACGCGACGTCGTCGTTGATCGATACGTAGGCTAAAGGCCTCAAAATGCAAACGATAAAGGGAAACGGCGAAAATGAGACAAAGTTTCTGAGTGCCCTCGGCTAACGCGCCGACCAGTGACGATGAGCGCGCAGCGTTTTCCGTCGCGCGTCGTGTGTACCAGCCGAACTGCTCCTTAGCCACACCCGCGGTGACGGGGCCGCAGAGTGGCTGGCCCGTCGCGGAAATCGCCAGCTCGCGGCGACAAGCGCGAGTCGATTGTAATTTTCAAGCGAGTTTGCAAGTTGCTACCGATTTGCAGCTTCTTTGCTAATCTTTGCGCTCAATTTACGATAGTGATCAATCCTCCATAGTATTCAACAATTTTGAATGATTTCAACTCTGCCAGCACCATCATTCAAAGTTTTGAGAGCTTTTATCTTTTGTTTTGCTTGCAGTTTCCAGCTATTCGTCATTTCCTGTGAGTGTTTTCATTCCAAACGCTAGTGTTCCACCGTGAATGATGCAGACACCCTCAGTTGTACGTACTAATTTTATTTTTGCTGTCATGTGGTTAAAATCAACAAATATGTACAGTGAAGATGGCTTGTGTCCCACCCGGTTACGCCCAGGGACTAGATGATTGAAAAGTCGACAGACAAATAGTGGAAACAATTGTTTCGGTATCATATCTCACCGGAATGATGAAACGAAAGTCTCTAAATTGCATCCGCGCTCTAATCGAAATCACATTCTGCGGGGTTGCCGGTGACGCCACCGCGAAAAACAAACGCCACGACCCCAATCGCTCGCACCGTTGTCACTATGCCAAGCCTTAGGCCGGGTTCACGCCATGGCGCCGCGACGCGATGGCATTACTTTGTTGACATCGATCGATGTCGCGTCGCGTGTCAATCCGTATTTGAAGCATGCCTTCGCGTCGCTCCGCTATGGAAGTATAGATCCGGCCTTAATTATAGCGTCACGTGGCGCCGCGAATGAGCTCTGAACGCCGCCTCATGATGACGGCCTTTCGAGTCGCGTGCCACATGAGTGAGTCATCATTGATAGTTTCGCTCCACCTTGATTTCGAAACACATCTGCGATTTGCGTCATTATGCATCCTTGGCGCGCAACCTGCTCGTGGGCCAATGGAATGTTTTGGAAAATCAATTTCAGAAAAAGTCGACTTTCGAATTCATTTGAATGTTTCCGTAAACTTTCGAATATTGACATTTCGAATAATTCAGGATTTAGAACTTTCGAATAATTCGGGATTTTGAACTTTTCGAATAATTCGAATTTGACGTTTTCGAATATTCGTTCTTTAGAATAATTCGAAGTCGACTTTTCAATCGAATGATTTTTCGAATCATTCGATTCGGTCAAAGTATACCGTATACCCACCGCAATCTACCGTAAGCTGTCAAAAATCTCCAACTACCCCCAGAAAACAATTCAAGCCATATTTATCGTAGCACACCGAAAATCGTCAAGAGTCG